>CM031235.1:512444049-512454049 GCA_018340775.1 Taxus wallichiana var. yunnanensis
TTTTACTTCTACAGATTGACACAATTCATAAAAATGTAACAAAACTTCATGCACAAATTGATAACTGTAATGGAGGGTTAGAAATGAATCAAACAACACAAACAGAGGATTAAAACTCATTCACAGAGCCTGTATTGTCATTTTAACATCAAAAACACTTGCATTACAACACCTGAGAGGAAAAAATAGGTTGTAGTCTTGGAAAAGGTCTGATATTCCACAAAATCACTTCCAAGGTGAAAGAGGGAGCCTGCAATACATAAAAAAATGTTCAACCTTTAAAAATGAGCCAAATTGGCTTTTTACGGTGTAATGGACGACCCCAGAGAGAGAAATGTGGGAAAAATGTGGGAGAGCTTCAACCACCGACCAAAAATGTAATAAAATAGCATGGGCATCCTTACAGGCCCATTCCTAACATTTTTCACCATCTTTGGGAGAGAATGCGAGCCATTCTTCATTAAAAATGGTGGTTGAAATGTCATTTCTCCCATGACCACGTGTGCGAGGTGTTTTTCAATTTTCTCTCTCTAAACTCCATAAAAATAAAAATTGACCCTAGAATCTTGTAGATAATTTCACCATCTTTCCATTGATATAAAGAACGTGAAAAACTGAGCTCTAGATCGAAAGATATGGCGATTTGAAATTTTAGGGAAAAACAGGCCAAATTCGGATTGGCGGGCAAAAATTTGAATTTTTCCACTTTTTGGTCATTTGGAAAATTTTCCAAAAATTTCCCCCCACTCCACCTTTCTAGTGCCGTGTGGCATGGCACATTTTGATTGGGCACGGGGGCTTTTAATGCTTCATTTTCCTTCCTTTTTGGCCTTTGGAAAATTTCCCAAAATTTCCCCTTCCTCGGGCCGATGACTTGAGGACACGTGGCATAACATGATTGGGCTTGGGCCTTCTTTCCTAAAATTTTTTTTGATTTAAACCATTTTGGGAAAAAATCCCAAATTTTCCCCTATCACTTGAATTTTTTTGCGGCCTCGACATTTGGACACATGTCAAAACCCCATTCGAAACACTTCCTTAAATTTTTACGCGCCTTGGACACGTGGCAAGATTCTATTCTAACTTTTTTTTCCTTTATTTTTCCTGGGAAAAATTTCCCAAATTCTCTCCTCCCTCCGCCACTCCATAGACATGTGGCAGATAACATTGATTGGGGGAGTGGGCCTTTGAAATTTTTCCTTGATTTTCAAAATTTTGAGAAAATTCCCAAACACTTAGAAAAATTCTTTGAAATTTTTCCTCCGCCTCCAAAATCCCTTTGGACACGTGGCGAAATATTTCAAGGCCATGGACATGTGGTGGGCTCTATTCGGGATCGGGCCTTTCCAAAATGACCCAACCAACACTTAGCCAAAATTTTGAATTTCCTCCCTGGACACGTGGCTTGAGACACGTGGCATACTTGGGGAAAATATTTCCAAATTTTTGCCAAAACACTTAAAAATTTCCAAGTTCACTTCCGACCCCGCCACCACCTCTAAGGACATGTGGGCATATTATTTGCGGGCCTTGAAGGGAAAATTTCCCACAAAAACTCCACCGAGCCATAACTTCAAAAATACATGGAGTTAGGAGGAAAACTTTACCTTTCTAGAAAGCTGAGAAAGAGCTCTATCCAATGGTGCCATTTCAGAAGGTTTTGAGTTCCTAAAAAGCAAAAAAATTATGACTGAGGCACAAGAGAGGGAAGAATGAAAGGAGTTAGCCACAAAATGAGCAAGGGGTACATTTTGGATAACAATTTTGGTGACTCAGAGGGGTCATCTACCTGCTAGATGAAGTTACCAGTTTCCTGAAGCAATCCATTGGGCATGGAGTCATCAAATTCTCTGCTTGGTACCCCAACTGACTAGAACACTACAAGGAGGAAGATGGAGGGTGGAACATCATCGATTGGAGCAAGGCCTACAAACACATTTCTAGGAACAACAAGCTTGTGCCAAAGCACTTAGGGAAAGAAAACTAATCTACAACAAAACAATGTGCACAAGCACTTGGAGGAATGAAAACCTAAGCTAATATGTACAAGGTGGAGAATTCCCTTTAGTAGCAATGCTTTAGATGGATTCCATTGACTGGAATCTGTAGTTCTTCACCATCCAATGAAGACAATTGGAAAGCATTGTTGTCCTTACACTTTGTGACCATGTATGGGCCACTCCAAATGGCATCAAATTTTGAATGCCTTCCTAGTTTTTCTCTATCTGCATCCCATTTTAACACTAGATCTCCAACTTGGAAAGATCTATTCTTGGCCTTTCTATCAAAGGTCTTCTTTATCAAAGCTTGATCCTTCTCCATTGCTTGGGATGCCTGATTTCTGATTTCTTGGAGCTCCATCAATTCTACATATCTAACCTCCATGGGCCCAAACTCCAACAACTCCAACTATTTCATGAGTTCCAATGTTGGCAACTCAAGTGACATGGGAAAAATTACCTCTCTCCATAAACAAGCTTAAATGGAGAGTTACCTGTAGATCTCTTGGGAGTTATCCTATCAGCCCATAAGGCTGATTTCAATTTAGTATGCCAAGACCTCTGATTTTCATCAAGAGTCCTCCTAATGATCCTCAACAAGTTCTTGTTTGTAGATTCAGCCTGGCCATTACCCTGAGGGTAATAGTTTGATGAAGTGCTTAGGTAGATCCCATTCTTGACAGCCCATTTAGTCACCTTGGACCCAATGAATGCCAATGCATTATCTGATATTATTGTAGTAGGTATGCCAAATCTGGTTGTTATTCCCTCATAGAAATCTAGGATGCTAGATTCATTTGCTTCCTTGAGTGCTACTGCTTCAGTCCACTTGGTGAAGTAATCTGTGCTGTTAGAATCCATTTGTGCCCTTGGCTTGAATTGGGATTAATGACTCCAATGAAGTCCAAACCCCATTGCATGAATGGCTGGTCAACTAAAATTGGATGCAATGGAAGGGCAGCTAGCCTCTCTTTACCCGTGAAGAATGCACAATTCTTGCACCTCTTGATCCATGCATAACAATCACTAAAAATCTTGGGCCAATAATAGCCAGCCCTCATGATCTTTAGAGCTATCACTCTTGGTGCAAAATGACCACCAGCTGATCCACCATGGAACTCTTCCAACACCCTATGAATCTGATTTGTACCAATGCATCTCAGCAACACTCCATTCACATCCTTTTGAACAAAACACCATCAACAAGGGCATATGGGACAGCCTGCAATCTGAAGTGTCTTCTTTTGGTCTTGTTCATCTCTGGAGGGCATAGACCTATGCTTAGGAAGTGCATTATGTCTTGGGTCCAGCAAGGAGTGAGGACACCATCATTTTCCTTCTTGAGTGCTTCCTTGCTCATGGTTGTCTTGCAATGCCAAAACAACCTCCTTCTCATTGCATGCTTCCTTTTGTTTATTCAAAACCAGCTGCTCACACAATCCTTTTCCTCTGACCAACTTGGTGACTTTGATCTCAATGTCATACTCCATGACACGAGTAATCCAACCTGCTCTCTTTTCATTCAAGTCTTTGTTGAGGAGGAAGTCTTTAACTCCCACATGAGAAACCAACAATTGAACCTTGTTGTTTGAAACTAGATGCTTGAATTTCTTCAAGCTCCTGATTACTACAAGAACATGCTTCTCAATGAAAGAATATCTCACCTCATAGTCCTCTCAGGATTTGGCTGAAGAAAGTAATTGGCTGCTCATCATTGTCTTTGTTCTGCTATACCAAAATTGTAGAAATAGTATCATCACCCCCAAATGCATAGAGGATGAAATCCTTGGAGAAATCGGGTTAATGAGAGTTGGGGCTTGAGAGATGGCTTCTTTGATTGCTTCAAAACTTTCCTTGCCTTTTGTTATCCATTTGAAAGCCATGCTTTTCTTTAACATCTTGGTGATAGGCTTGACAAGGGCTACAAAATTTGGGACAAACCTCCGAACAAAATTTATTCTCCCCAAGAAACTTTGAAGGGCCTTCTTGTGGCTTGGAAATGGTAGTGCTCTTATGGCTTCAACTCTTTCTGGATCAATTGCTAATCCTTCTTTGGAGATAATGTGGCCAAGGAGCTTTCCTTCATGGGCTAGAAAAATACACTTTTTAGGATTCAAGGATACTCCAAATCTTCTGCACCTTTGGAACACTTGTCTCAAATGAAAGAGATGGTCTACTACATTTTTTGAAAAAATAGTGATATCATCAAGATATATCAGCACCATGTTGTTAATCAAATCCTTGAATGCCATGTCCATTGCTCTTTGGAAAGTAGCTCCAGTGTTGGACAGCCCAAATGGCATTTTCCTGTATGCATAAGTTCCCCATTTGGTTGTAAAGGCTGTCTTGAACTGATCCTCTTCTTTCACCATAATCTGATTGTACCCCGAATAGCCATCAAGTAGTGAAAACCTCTCAGAGCCAGCAATAACTTGTAAAATGCTCCATGGAAGGAAGTGGATAATGATCCTTGAGAGATGCTCTATTCAAATCTCTGAAGTCAACACACAATCTGATTTCCCCACTCTTCTTTCTAACTAGAACCAAGTTGGCCACCCAACTAGAATGCTTGATAGGGAATATGATTCTTGACTCTATCAACTTATTCAATTCCTTTCTCATGAGAGGCTCCATGTGTGGATTGACTGGCCTTTGTTTTTGTCTGATGGGTTTAGTACTTGGATCCAATTCAATGGTGTGTTGAGCTAACTTGGGATTGAAACCTTTCAAATCTTCATAGCTCCAAGAAAACACATCAGGAATTCTTGAAAAGTTGTATGAACTCATACCTTTCTTGTTCAGTTGTCACTTTACCAACTTGGAGTGATTTGCCTTCTTCCACCAAGATGGACACTGAATCTTCTCCCTTGACTTGGATGTTTGCTTTCTCCTTCCTAAACTGATCATTAGGATTGAAAATGGACTCCAAAGTAATAAGTCCCTTTGGTAGTTTGTTGGTTCTCAGCTGTACCACTTGGTCACCATACTGCTGCTCCAAACTTTTCCTAATTTTTAGCTGAGAACTCAGCCTCTTCTTGCAAGAAATGGATGATTTGTTGATCATTTTCAAACACTTTCCAACTTACATTGTTGTCTAGCACTGAAGGCCTTACAATCACATGGATGTTTGGCTATACCTTGTCCTTTTGAATGCTTTCAACAATGTCAAAGGCTGCCCCAACTACTGCAAGCCTATCAGCAGCTTGGTTCTCTTTTCTAGGAATGGATTTTATGCCAAAGCCCTCAAAATCTTCAATGAGGTCCCACACCCTATTTTTGTAGCACTTGAGTAGATCATTCTTGACAAGCATGCTGCCCCTTAACTTGGTTGACAATCAACTCACTATCACCAAAGACTTGCAAGTTCTTTATTCCTCTCTTGATTGACCAATGCAATCCTTGTATCAAAGCTTCATATTTAGCAGTGTTATTAGAGCATGCAAACTAAAATCTAAAAGCTGAATAATACTTAACTCCTTGAGGTGAAACAAGCATAGCTCCCCTCCTACACCTTGTCTACTCCTTGATCCATCAAAAAACAACTGCCATACCTCATTGTCATCCTTGTGGTCTGGCTTGGTGATGCTAGGAATAGGCTGATTTTCTTCATGCATGCAATAGACTCCTAACTCAGATTCTTCTATTTCTTGATAAGGATCAAAAGCATGCACCTTGTTTTCCCATTCATCAAGAGTTAGATATGGGATGCTTCCAACCTTGGTGTCAGCTTCATCAGTGCTTGGATAATCCTCTTGATCAAACGTTGAACAATTGGTATTGATTTGACTTGGAGTGTAAGGCTCAATGTGAAAGTTTGCAATAGGTTCAGATCTGATTGTGGCTTTGGTTCCATATCTTGTTCTGAACAACATGTGTGACCAATCAGTAGATAAGTACCTCCAATCTTGGCTATGAAATCCCTTGACAAACATAGGGCAAAGAGTGGTGGAAGGTCTATTACCGAGACATCTTGCAAAACAACAACATTGGGGCATGCATGCAAAGTAAGACTCAAGTTTTTATCACTCCAACTATTGTTACTGTTGTCCCATCCAATTGCACTACCCCTTTGGATATGACTTCATATTGAAGCCCTAACTGATCAGCTATTTTCTTGGGCATTACTGAACTACTTGCCCGGAATCAATCATGCAATTGTGTACTAATTGGTTTCCAATGATCAATGAAACATAGAATGGAGGGGGCTTCAACATTTTACCTTGTTGTCCTCCATGATTCCCCTCAGGTTGGGTAGCATTTGTGAGCACCTTCTCTTGCATTTGGACTTGTTGATTTGAAGTTGACTAGTCCTTCATGGCAGCTTGTAGCAAATCTCTTTGGCCTGGGATAGATAGTGATTCCCACATTGATATGTTTACATTTGTCTTCTTCATCTGATCAATGATGTTGAATGGAGATGAAGCATCTCTTTGTTGTCCCTTGGCCTGCACATTCATTCCTTGCATATGGGTAGCAACAATTGGCATTTGAGTTGGCCTAGGAGCTGTTTTAGGCAGCCCTTGTGTGTTTGGAACTGAATTTTGTTTGCCAATAATTTGTGGAGTGATAGAAGGTTGTGGATTATTTGGAGCCAATGGTTGTTCT
The DNA here is from genome assembly GCA_018340775.1 of Taxus wallichiana var. yunnanensis. Classification (NCBI taxonomy): domain Eukaryota; kingdom Viridiplantae; phylum Streptophyta; class Pinopsida; order Cupressales; family Taxaceae; genus Taxus; species Taxus wallichiana. Next base: position 512,450,655 of record CM031235.1, read on the forward strand.
TCACCCAAATTTCTCCTTTTTGACCTTGTGTTGGCTGCAACACTTTGGGAAACTATTTGATTCATGCCACAAAAATCTTCTACCTGCTAGTTTACAAGTGTGGTATCATTTGGAGCTGATTGTTGCTAGAATGTTTCTTGTTGTTGGTTATTTCCTTGACTACCTTCACCCTCCACACAATTAGTTGTCACCATTAATGCTTGATTTAAGGCACCATTGAAACACATAGACTAGTTGTGAGGTTCATTGCATGGGAAACACCAATCATACTCTTGAGCTATGTTGTTTTGTACTGGCACTAATGCTTTAGAGGTAGATGTAGCATTGGGATTATAGGGCTGAAATGGTCTATTGGTAGGAGGTCTTGCTTGATTTTGATTTGCAGCTGGATTGGGTGGTCTTTGAGGCTGGTATGGCTGCCTGTTAGGCTGAGCTTGAGGCTGGAAAGAAGGTCTAAAACCTTGGGCTTGCTGCCTCTTGAGTGTAACCAGCTCATTACCTAAATTTTGCAATTGCTTCATGACTTCTTGAAGTTCATTTGAGGCACTAGAAGATGAAGTAGAAGCTTCACTTGAATTCTGATTTCTAGGAGTGGGAATAGGAGCTAAATTAGGCACTTGATTAGTGTTTGGGCTCTCTAAACTTGGAAATAATGGCATTGGAGGCCTAGGAGCTAGCTTGCCAGCTTGAATCAAACAATTTTCAGCTCTAATGGCAATGCTATAAGCAATGGGGATAGTTGTGCCTCCCATGGATTGAATTAACATAGAAATATCAGAATTTAAAGCTTTAAGGTAATATAGAAAAGCACCTTCTGCTGTTGGCCTTACTGCCACTGGAATTCTCTCCCAAGTCATTTGAAATCTGAAGTTGAAGTCAGTCAGCTGCTCATTGGGAGCTCTCTTGATGGTTGTTAGCTACTCCAAAAGGGACAAGTTATCTCCCTTTTCTCCAAACTACTCATGGAGGGCTATACATAGCTGGTTCCAATTTTGGATAGAACCTGAGGCAAGACTCCTGAACCATTGCAAAGCTTTCCCTTTGAATGAAGATGCCAACAGTTTGACAATAACTTGCATCTCATTGATCTCATGGATTACACAAATATTAGCAATATCCTTAACATGATCACCAGGAGTGGTCTGATTCTCTCCAGTAAAGTATGGAATGTTCTTCAATGCTGCAACTGGGATTAGATTTTGTGCATTGAGAGCAAGTGGGTTGCTGCCAGTGAAATTGACATAGGGGTTGTTTTGTGCCATTTTGATTGGCCTTAGAACCCTTGTTGATTGAATGAAAGGCCTACCAGGTGGAGGAGTTGAGAGAGTTCTATTTGGTGGAGATGGAGACCTTTGAATTCTCCTCCCTCTTTTGCCTTCTTCTTGGAGATAACTGTAGATACTCAAATAACACCTCTTCTTCTCCAACTCTTGACCTTGTGGTGATTCTTCTCATGAGTTTTCAGGTCTACACTACTAAAACCAGTTGATTCTTCTTCCTTGGAGTTGCCAGATGTGTAATTTAGGGCTCTTTTAAGCAAGAAACTTGCAACAAATGCACATCAATTTTGTTGTAATGAAGATGAAGACCTCTAAGGTCCCACTGGGCATGCCAAAACTATTGTTGCAAATCAGCAACACCCCTGGATGTTGATCAAGATTTCTAGTTTGACATCTTGGGCATCCAGTGTGATTGCACAACATTGAATCCTTCCCCAAGTGTGGGACTTGTAAAATGGGAAAGGAATCTCTAGATTAGAGGTTGGTTCCTCAACTCCTCTGATCAGATATATCACTTGCAAGTTATATAGAGGTTTCAAATTCAAAATCCTACTCTAAATTCCAAAGTGGACAGAGATAGAGAATGCAAAAAAAACTAAAACTAATGCTAATAAGGTGATGCACCAAAGGAGTGGTGAGCATTTTTACTTCTACAGATTGACAAATTCATAAAATGCAACAAACATCATGCACAAATTGATAAATGTAATGAGGGTCAGAAATGAATCAAACAACACAAACAGAGGATTAAAACTCATTCACAGAGCCTGCATTGTCATTTTTACATCAAAAACACTTGCATTACAAACATCTGAGAGGCAAAAATAGGTTATAGTCTTGGAAAAGGTCTGATATTCCACAAAATCACTTTCAAGGTGAAAAGGGAGCCTGTAATACATAAAAAATGTTCAACCTTTCAAAAATGAGCCAAATCTGGCTTTTACAGTGCAAGAAACGACCCCAGGAGAGAGAAACATGGGAAAACATGGGAGAGCTTCAACCACCAACCAAAAATAATAAAATAGCATGGGCATCCTTACAGTCCATTCCCCTGACATTTTTCACCATGCTGGGAGAGAATGCGAGCCATTCTTCATTAAAAATGGTGGTTGAAACGTCATTTCTATCCATGACCACGTGCCAGAGGTGTTTTTCAATTTTCTCTCTCTAAACTCCATCAAAATACAAAATTGACCCTGGAATCTTGTAGATAATTTCACCAGCTTTCCATTGATATAAAGAATGTGAAAAACCGAGCTCTGGATCGAAAGATATGGCCATTTGAAATTTTAGGGCAAAACAGGCCAAATTGGATTGGCGGGCAAAAATTTTGAAATTTTCCCACTTTTTGTCATTTGGAAAATTTTCCAAAATCTTCCCCATGCTCCACCATTCTAGGTGCCATGTGGCATGGCATTCCTATTGGCTGTGGGCGGGGAATGCTTCTTCATTTTCCATCGTTTTGGCCTTTGGAAAATTTTCCAAAAATTCTCTTGGGCCGATGACCGAGGACACGTGGCAAATGTGATTTTCGCGCGGGCATTTCCTCTAAATTTTTCATCATTTTGACCATTTTCTAACACTGGACACATGGCAAAACCCTATTGGATGTGGGATTTTCCTTCAAAATTTTCCATCACCAACACTGGGCCTTTTTTCAATTTTTTTTCGACATGTGGACACGTAATTCGAGATTCCCATTGGCTCACGTTTGGGGGAAATTTTTCCTTTGAAATTTTTTATTTTCTTCTTTGGGAAAATTTCCCAAATTCTCCCCACCTTCCACCACTTCTGAAGGACACGTGGCGACCATATTACTAGATGTGGGCCTTGGGGGAAAATTTTTTTCCTTTTTGATGAAAATCACTTTGGGAAAAAACTTAAAAATCATGGAGTTTCGGACTACCAACTCTGGGGACATGACCCTGTTGGTCATCGGTTGGGACACAATGTGGATTGGCCATGGCCTGGGGGGCTGGGCCAAATTTTTTTGACATTTCAAAAACACTTTGCCAAATTTTTTTCCCTCCTCTATCACACCGTCCGATGCCCTTGGACACGTGGCATAACTGATTTTGTTGGGCCTCGGGTGAAATTTCCAAATTGAATTTTCAC